>JAEIFI010000760.1:0-15902 GCA_018901815.1 Zaprionus lachaisei | reverse complement strand
ATCTTCTCGGACAGCCAAGCTGCCATAATAGCCCTCTCCTTAAAAAGAGTAGGTTCACGTATTGTGACCGACTGTTGTAACTGTCTCCAGAGGCTTTCCAACAGAAACAAAGTTACCCTCCTATGGGTACCTGGACACTCTGGTTTCCAGAGCAACGAGCTAGCGGATGAGCTAGCGAGGGGTGGGGTCATCAGCCCCTCTGCATGGTCCCGAACCCTTCTGAGGCGTGGGGTGGTCAACTATTTCATCCCTTGTGAAAACATGGGCGAATAGGCTCACCGAACGCTACTGGTTCTTCCAACCAGGGATGAGGCAGGCCAGAGAGCTTACGAATCCCTCGATTAAGCGAAGAACATACCTACTCTCTCGGAGAGATCTCTATCTCCTTGTTGGCTACCTTAGTGGACACCACTTGGTGAACTATCACTTCAAAAAAATGCGTCTGTCCTCGGATGCAGAATGCAGGCTCTGTAAAGAGGACGACGAAACCACGAAACACATCCTGTGTGATTGTCCAGCCTTTAGGAGGAAACATCTGCACGTGGAAACCGCAGTTCCCGAGCACATTGTCCGCTCCCAAGTGAGACTAGCCCTAAGAAGGCCGACCAGTGGATCAAGAATGTGATCCAGGCTGTTTTGTAAGAGGGCTGGAAAAAATTGTATCGCCCCCTGGGGCTTTGATGGGAGCGAAGGAATCTACAGCCCATTTCACCTTTTCAGGGTCGAAGATGGCTCCTGAAAGACTGGACCCACGAGCGTCCGGCGACAAGGTGGCGTCATCGTGACTGGATAGATCTGGGTTCGCCACCGAACCTGGGAAGTGGACTTGTAGTAAAAGGTCAAGTGCTTCCTTGCGATCTTGATTATAAGAGCCATCTGCTCTTTTAAGAAGCCCTATCCCATTAGACGACCCTTTGGCCAATACTTTGTCGAGCCTCGCTGCCTCTGGCAGCGATTCGATGCTACCACAGTAGCTGTGCCACGTATCGCGTTTGGCACGTCTAATGTTCTTGTTATAATTAGCGAGAGCGTCCCTATAGACGTCCCAACTGACACGGTTAGATCTGGCCTTGTTGAATAGTCTTCTAACCTTCCTTCTTTGTGCAGCCAGTTCCTCGTTCCACCATGGAACTTTACAGTTGACCTTTAAGGTCTTCCGAACAGAACTGTCCTCGAAGGATGTGATAAGCACATCTTGGAGCATGTTGGCAGCAAGTTCTATCTCACTGATAGAATGAGGGCACAGAGGCTTTGAAGAGTCCCCAATTTGTCTTTTTGGGACAGAAGGTATTCTGGCGGATCTCGACTTGGCCAGGGAGATCGAACCTGATGTGCTGATGGTCCGACAGAGTGGCTTCGTCTGTGACCCGCCAGTTGGTACGCGAACTCGCAATAGAGTTGCTGACTAGGGTAAGGTCCAGAACCTCTTCCCTGATGGCGTTAATAAAAGTAGGCTTACACCCTATGTTAGCAACATCTAATTGACAGCACAATAGATACTCTAAAAGGGACTCACCACGTTTATTGACGTCGCTGCTTCCCCAGATCGTGTGATGCGCATTTGCATCACAGCCGATCACAAGGGGCTTGTTGTGTAAGCGGCAGAAGTCCACCAGCCGCTGAACCTCTGTGGGGGGAACGTCATCCACGTCGCCCGGAAAGTAGGCAGAGGCGATCACTACCTCCAGGACACCCTCGGCCGTGGCTACCTCAATAGCCGTTGTCACTAGGTCTCTGTGGATGAAATTAGGTAAAGGGAAGTGTCTCACATCGTTATTTACAACAATAGCGGTGCGAGGGGCACCACCCATACGGTCATATAATACCTTACATGATCCGCATGATAGTCCACGGATGTGGCCACCGATCAACCATGGCTCTTGGACGAGAGCCAGGTTGATTGCATCTTCACAGACGACCCTGCACAAGGTGGCGGACGCTGGCGTGGTGCAGGTTCGCCTGGAGCACCTTAATGGCGCTCGGCATCCTTTTTTAGGGCTTTGCAGACAAGGCCACCTGCCTTGCCCCTCCGAGAGTCGTTTCTTCGGATGCCCTTCGGCAGTCTGGAGGAACTGCTCGGGGGAGGTCGCCAGCGGCCCCGGTCGCCGGAGGTACCCTTGTGGGGCGCCTGTTGCCAACCACCGGCCTCGCGCGGCCCGTAGTGGGCTTAGTGGCAGTCAATGCTGTCACACCGGAGGGGGGCCCCCCGTTGCCGCTGCCGGAGGAGCGCTGATAGGAGGGGGAATGGCAGGAGATGGGAAGGGGACAGGGCAGGAGTGGGAGAGACCCTGACGGTGGAGTTTTTAAGGATAAGTTTTATCCGGTTGAAACGGTATTTAACGTTACCCTTAAGATCCGTCAGGGCCTTATACGACTGCTCGTCGACCATCATCGTGAGGTGCGTCGTTTTGCCGTTAAGGCTGTGTTGAACCACCCGCCACAGCTTCGTTGAGAAGCGTTCATAATTTTGGTGGTTCAACTGTTCCAAAATCGAGGCTGGTGGGAGTTCAGCGCTGTTGGGGAAGTAACCTCTAATGAGGTGAGCTCTTGGGAACTCAGATTCCTCCAACAGTTTGACATCAAGGTAGCTGATGGACCTGATATGTCCAACAGCTCCGCTGACCCACTCAGCGGTGATGCTATCCTCGCACACAAGGAGCAGCCATTCATTTGGACGAAAAAGCAGCACTTGCGAACTCAGTGTCCAAGGGAGTTCGTGGCCTTTCCGAGTCCCCCGGAATACTAGAGTCGAAACCCGTAGTATGGGGGGTGGAAGCCAGCAGCCCAATGGCGCATCAGACTTTGCTATTTTAAAAATTTCCATAAATTTTTGGACCGACGAGTAGGCGGGAAAGGAAGGTCACCCGCGGCATAGCCCGTGTGCCGTGGGAAGTCTGATTAAAACTGGAGGGCGACAGGTATCCAGAGTCCGCATACTAGAGACCAGGCTACCCCCTGGCCATGTATCCATTAGCGTATGCTGTTCCGCCTTGGATTGGGGTGATTTATAGATTCACGATCTTCGCCCGACTACAATTAGTCAGCACCCCTAGCAGAGACATGACCGTACTAGGGGCCTGCTTCCAGCCACCCCCACGTGGAGAGTGTAGCCGCACTTCCGTCAATAGGAGTAAGGACGGCAAGTACCACAGCCAAAGCTATGGTTACATTTATTTCCCCTTACTGTCTCTGACGGCTGACGGCCAGTTACCTCTAACAGTTACTTTCCACCTATTTGGAAAAACTCTTTTTCCATTCCTCTTCACAAAAGTGGATCTAACCTTGATGTGATGAACTATAGATGTATATCCAAATTGTCTGCAATACCTAAGATTTTTGAAAAAAATCTTACGGCTTAGTTAACCTTTATGAGTAAATCTATAATTTCGCCCCATCAACATAGGTTTGTAAAGGCAAGATCTACTGCTTCTAATCTTCTAGAATTTTCTTCCCGAATTACTTTAGGATTTCGGAAGAAAATGCAAACCGTTGTCGTCTATACTGACTTCAGTAAAGCATTTGATTCCGTAAATCATATTCTCTTGATTCATAAAGAAAGCTTATTTTGTGGATATCCGATTATTTAACTAACAGGTCTCAACGAGTTCTTTTTAAATAATGTCTATCAAAGCCAATCATAGTAACTTCTGGTGTTCCTCAGGGCTGCCATCTTGGACCTTTGCTTTTTAACCTTTTTATCAACGATCTTCCTTCAATACTTCTTCACTCTAATATCCTTATGTATGCTGATGATGTGAAACATAACTTCCTCCACACAGATCTTGATTTACTCTTAGCTTGGTTCAGGTATAATCTGCTGCATCTTAATTGTTTGAAGTGCAAAGTTATCTCATTTTACAGAGGTAGCTACCACGTCTTCAACTATACATTTGATTTAAACTCGCTTTCAAGAATAACCGAGGTAAACGATCTAGGTATTCTCTTTGATCATAGATTGTAATTTGATCGTCATATTGCACAAATTGTCAATAAGGCATTTCAAGTATTTGGTTTCATAAAAAGATGGGCCAAAGAATTTAGAGATCCTTATACGACAAAATTACCTTACACTTCTTGTTCGTCCAATTCTTGAATATGGTTCTTGCGTATGGTCGCCGCAATATCTGATTCAAAAGCAATTTTTACTTTTCGCTTTGCGTAGTATCAACTGGGTACCAGGTATAGACTTACCGCCTTATTCTAGTAGACTCCTTCTTATTAAACTACCTTCTCTTACTAATCGTCGTATCATGTTAGGTGTCACGTTTCTTTTTAAACTAATCAAGTACGACATTGATTCCCCTATTCTGCTTAACTAAATTAATTTCTTTATTCCTTCTAGATTAACTCGTAATTTTTTGCCACTTTCCTTGGACTTTTGTCATAACAATTATAGCTTGCATGATCGCTTTCGAGTTCTCTGTGCTGCTTACAATAGAGTTTTTTGAGCTTTAAATTCAGAGTCCTCCCTCCTCCCCCATTCTTAACTACTTAACAATTAACACTAATTTCCCAATCCCTTTGCAACAAATGTTGGATCGGTTTCTTTTTCTTTTTATTATCCCAGTTTAAATTTTAAAAATTTAATTTTTATATTTAAATAAAATAAATTATTAACAATTTTTTTAACATTTCATTTCATGATGAATGTCATCATTTAAAAATTATTATTAATGTAACAGTTTTAATTCTCAATTTTTATTGTTAAATCTTTTCTCAGTCGACTGCTATTAGTCGACATTAAATAAATAAAATAAATAAAAGTTAGTCAAAGACTTTTTCAAAATATATAAGTCTTCTGAAAAAATAAAGTCTTTCATAAAAGTATTTTCTATTTTATGAATACCGCAAACCATATAAAAGAGTGCGAGAGCCCTTGGTGACTTCTCGCATTGTTTACACCGAAATGCTGCCAACTTCTCGGCGGCTACGTGGCGGCAGTGATTTTTTCCTTCTTGGGGGATCGTAGAGTTCGTAGAGGGGGTGAAATTGGCTGTGAATATCGAAACCGACGCGAGAATACAATGCGATATAGGGATACAATTCGGGGCGCGTGTCGTTCACTTCACTTTTTATTTTCAACTAATTCTTATGTACATGTTACATATTTAGCTTCAGCCTAACTTAACATAAGCTGGATAAAAGAGTGCGAGAGCCCTTGGTGACTTCTCGCACTGTTTACGCCGAAATGCTGCCTACTTCTCGGCGGCTACGTTTCGACGTAAACATCCCGCCCCCTTGGAATACTATTGCAAATAGATGGGGCCGGAATCGTTTTGGACGCCGATCGAGGAGCTTGAGGGGCGCTGGCGGACTACGTCTTAAAGACACCGGATAATACCCAGCCAAACAGAGTGTTCTGGGCCAACGGTAGTCCACCGTGGGATGGTACCAGCCCTGTAAGGAGTACGTCTCCATAGACGTCGGCCCCCAGAACAATGGAGACTCTGCATGGCACATGGCACCGAGAGTCCGCCAGCGTAATGCCCGGATAGCTTCGGATAGCTTCTTCAGAGACACTGTGGTGGAGAACTCTGGCGACGCCCTTGACATAAACAAGGTGCGGAAAAACCCATTTTCGGCGGAAAGGCCAAAGGTCTGTGCCAATGAGGTGGGCATGCGGCTATGTGGACTGCACGCGGCCAACAGCACGCGCACCTCGAAAATTTTGCCGTCCATGTCCAGGTTTACTATGGCGGTCGGCATCATGCTGATCGCCACAGAAGGGGATGTCGCCAGGGACTCCGAAAGTGGAAGAGGCGGTGAAGCGGTCTGCTTCTCGGGTTGAGAGGTGATTGGAAGGTGGAGAAGCGTGTGGTGGCCCTCGCCGCATGTGTGACAAGTGCCGCCACTGCGACATGAACCTTTGGAATGTTCATGAGCAAGGCAGTTCGGGCCGTAATTGTTGATCAATACTGCCCGAAGACGCTTCTCCGCAGCCAGACGCAGGAATCGTTGGCACTTCTTTAAGGCGTGGTCTCCTCTGCAGACGCGGCATCTAAAGGAGTTCACTCCTTTTGGCTTCGCTGGTGTGTGTGCCTTGGGTGGTGCCATCTCACTAGTCTGAAAACAAGGTGGATACAAAATATATATATTATATGTGTGAATATAATATATATAAATTGGATGTATATATATAACTTCTGAGAGGGCAAAGAGAAACTCGTCCGTATTCGCTTGCCACCGTATACCTAGAGTCTTTGCTAGGCTAGTTTCCTCTAGTTCGAGGAAATCGGTCAGATCGGAGTTTAAGTTGTTCCCATTGGAGGACGGACTGGAGGTGTTGAAAATAACGCGAACTTTCGTAGTGGTGCTCTCAGGTTTGAACACAGCATGATGAGGGAGATAAAAAATGTTACTTGGAGAGACTGGCCTCATATGGCCTAAATCTAAATACTCCTGAATAATGGAATCGTACTTCTCTTTTAAAGGAAAGTTTTTCTTTAAACGACATTCGTGCCTGAGAAACTCAGCGAGTACGATGGACCTTGAATGTCCTAATTCGAAGGTATCAGGATTTTTGAATGGGAGAGTAACGACAAATCTGCGCTCTTTGGAAGTGGTGGAAAGAAAGTTGTTTTCACAAGATCAGCACAGATCAAAGGCTTGATTATCTTCTCACCAAGTTTCCGGTTGTGTAAGATCTACCAGCCAATCAAGCCTTTGTTCTGTGCTGATCTTGATCCTCGTTGTAAAGGAGGAAATGGTCGTAAAATTCGACTTGGATACTGATCCAGTGAGGACCCAGCGGAATATGGTCTCTTGACCGAGCAAAGTTCCACAAATTTTGGATACAGAGCCACTCTTCATTATGGATGGGAGTATATCGGCTCCTAGGAGCACGTCTATCTGAGAGGTCTGGTGGAAATGTGGATCAGCGAGTTGAAGGTTTGGCAGGTTAGTTATTTTAAAAAATCACAAATAACGGTTTTTACAAGACGTATTTAATAACAGTTGCAAAATATAGGTTTATTATATTATGGGATTTTTATATGATTTTTGGCGTCCTCGAAAAATTTTGAGGATGATCCCTTCATAAGGATATTTTCTATACACATATCGGTTATTTACGGTCTCTGCTTATAAGTCATGCCCAAATGGCAAACACTTATAAGAGGAGTGCCGAGAAGAACACCTTGTGTGTTCGCCGTGAAGTAATTCTGAATACTAGTCGTTGAAGGAGTGGACTATATATTAGAATTGGAAGTTGGTGCAGAATCTGCTGAAGAGGGCGTAGTAGGAGGGGTGCTGGAGGGGTTTGATGATTGGGCCTTTCATCAACAGCCATTTGGAGAAAGCGCGGACACAGACGAATAGGATGGTTCTCCTTAGAGCAAAGTTTACAGGTTTGCGGTTGTTTGCCTACAACCTTTGTCTCAAAAAAGTTGACCTTCCTCGTAGGAGGCTCCTTTCGAGCAAGTTTGGAACTAGTCTGTGCGCTTGTACTAGGTTGCACGTCCTCTATCGCTTCCAATATGCAATAGCGCTCTGAAAGGAAATCTGACATTTCCTTCCACGACCGAATTTCAGCTTTGTTTTGTACGGACTGCTCCCAAAGTGACAACCTTAGCGTTGGGAGTTTAGATGAGCATAGGAAGACTAGAAGGCAATCCCAGTTGTCTGTGCTGATTTTGGAGAGATCTAGAGCCATTAAGCAACTTTTTATAGTGCTTTGAAGGACTTGGACGGCGGCTCCAGAGTCGTGAGAAACTGATGGAAGGGATTTTAAGTTGGCTGTTGACTAACATCCTCCTTTTTTCGAACAGTCAAATTTTTCCAAGCAGACGAGAAACCCTCATTCGTGAGAGGGGATTTGGATACGATTGCCTTCGCTTCTACACTGCTCTTTGCATTTAAACAGAATAATTTCTCGATCTGACTTAGGCCGGGATCGGAAATGTAGACCGCTGTGAAGAGATCACGGAATGTTGGCCATTTAAGGTAGCCACCGCTGAAAACTTCAGAATCGAAAGGAGCTTCGTGGGTGGAAGGCTACTTGTGCTGCTGCAGGTGCTGGAGTGGGAGCCGTTGCGGTCTCTATACTCTCATTTAACTGACAGGCAGTTTCCTCGTATATGGAGTAGCAGTGGTCATACCGGGCTTGCATGGCGATCTTGTCCGCAGAATTCGTCTCCGTTTGAAATAATGCGTTGGAACAAAGTTTATACTTGAGTTCTACGGCAGTCCATATGGAGCGAAGCTGCTCAAGACGCACTCTGTGAGTGTGAAGTGAGGCTGTAGGAGAATTTTGAATCCTAGCTTCGAACTGCGTGAGCTTATCAGAAGCGTTAATGAACTCCTGGAAGAGAGCTGAAGCGTCTGTGCTTAGTCGTGGGTACAACAAGGTGTTTCTTGGTGTCTTTACCATCAATTGGCAAAAGAGGCTTTCAAAAAAGCGAGAAAAATGCAATTGATGCTGAAGACGGAAGCAGAAACGTAAAAGAGAAGAGAAAATTGGACGAACAGAATTTTCTTGTTTTGACAATAAACAAGAATATTAATCAAATCGATCGAAAACTTTATCTGGTTGAGCGTGGAATATGTTGGTAGATTACAAGGCAACATTTTTTGAAAAACGTTGCAAAAAAATAATATAAAAATATTATTTGATAAATATCGATGTATTTTATTGAGTAATAATAATTCTCGAAACAATTATTCTACTCAGCATAAAATTCTGAGAAAAGATGCAATAAAAATTTATTCACAATAATAAATTATATTGTGAAAAATAAATAAATAATTATTTATTATTAGGATATATTTTCTCAGACGGAGGAAAATATATTCGATAATTCTTTGCAATGTTGCAGCGCTTTGCAATACCACAACACAGTGCACAATTAGATGATAAATAAAAAATAAGTGACTTTAAAAGTCACGGTTGCCCACTAAGTGATTTTTTAATATTTGAGCTAGTGCAGCCCTCAAGCGATAACACTGAGTGAATAGAAAAAAGTGGCGGTCGGTCGTTTGTGATCGAACTGCGATCACTAAGGCAAACTGCGATCACTACTGACAAAGGTTAACAAAAAAATAATAAAATATTTCTTTGTACTAAATTAAGTTGAGCAATAAATTAAATGTTTTAGGCCATGGATTTTAAAAAAATTCATGGTCTATTGTGTTTGCCGGAACGGAATTGGGCGTCACAGGCAGAAGGAGGCATCTCCGACCCCATAAACTATATATATTCTGAATCAGTATCAGTAGCCGGTTCGATTGAGCCATGTCTGTCTGTCCGTATTTATTTATAGTTTTTTTTATTTATTTTATTCTAATAATATTCGGGCGGCGATTCCATACCGTTAAAATTTTTATGACGGTATAATATGATAATCCATGGCCTTATACAGTCAGCACCTGATTGTAGCGTTAGTATTTTTTTCCACTGCACTGGAACAACATAAAGCTCTTCTCTTTCCTCTCTTAAAGTCGCCCACGCGGTTTGGTTAATTGTATTATTTAACCGTAACTCCGACTTAAAGCTTTTTTTCATAAGTTATAAATAGAGCTTTTACCTTATCTATAACACATTTTCTGATCGGCTCTTTTATTAAACAGACGCATTGTCTTTGCAGTCTGAAAAATTTAAATTGAAAAGTCTTAATACCAAAAAATAAAAAAACAAGTACAGCTTACGCTGCAATCGGAATCTGGTTATATGACCAACAATTTTCCGGCTGCGACCAAAGAAATAATTCCATTAATTGTGCCAGTAGTGTTTTATTCCTCCAAAAGGTGATATTATTACAAGTGTTATATTTGTGCATTTTGCTAAAGTGAAGATTTTCTTTCAGCCGTGTGACAGGCGGTATTTTTTTTGGAAGTCTAAAAGGGCTGGCCACGCTTTCTTCAACTTGATCTAGAGCCCGCTGGCTGTCGGACGACCTCGGCCGACCTTGATTAAATTCAGACAAGGTCATAGGTCGATAAAGGTTTCCCACTGGTTCTGTTTCGTGGACCTAATCTTCCATACTATCTGATCAGTGTATAAAATAAGTCTTGATATTGCTGTGTACGATTCTGGTGCAACATTTTACATAATCACCTAGTTTTCGGCTTCAAACCCAATTTGATCTTTGTTAAGAAAGAGAACGCGCGAAGTGTGTACAACTGTTTTCTCAGGCACAGTTTAGAAGTCACCTATGTTTCTCAAACTACCTAAGCAAAAGGCGCACACGCACGCGCGACCAGAAACGAGAGTAGCTGATGAATTCCATAATTCGAGAGCATTAAAAATTGAATTAAAAATGTTTCAACGAATTTAAATTATTCAAAACGTTCTTATATAAAAATTTGAGTCTTCGGAAACAAAAATGGATTTAAAGAAATGAAAACCTTATAAATCTAAATTAAATTTCAATTAAAACCTAGCTTAAGTAACGTAATTTTCTACTTTATGGCCGATTAATTTGATTATTTTGGACGAGCATGTACACATGGTAGGCATATATATGTCGAAGCGTCAGTTGCTTCAGCATTCTTCGCACCTCGAGCAGCGAGCCCCGTTCCCTTCGTTGGCGCCATCGTTCCACTAGTCGCCGTTTCACAATAAATAGCGTCTGCGTACTACCAATATTCTACCAGCACTGCCTTCTCACTTTCTTGCACGCTCGCTCGTTTCCAAAATCTATTGAGCAGCTTGCTCATGACACACTTGCCATCCTGCTCATTCGCACACCCAGCAAATAGCCAGTCCAGTCTTGCTCACACACTTCTTTGAGTGATGTACACAGAACGAACCAACGGAAGAGGCAACACACCAAACACGTAGGCACGGGTCTCACTCAGTGAGAGAATTTACAGTCTCACTGCCTCTCGGTGATATAAAGAATACAAGACAGCAATGACGGTTGTTCTGTTACCTCTATTCTTCTTTATTACAATTTTGACACATACAATATTCATGTTGCTGTACTAAATTCAAATAATGATACCAATGCTCCGACATATATATATAATTTGTCCTGAGTATCCTTAATACAGCTTCTTACTTTAACCAACGACCGTTCAACGGGCCCATCGTTCGAGAGAGTTGCGGATTAAAAATTTAAAAATAGTAAGTCTACCCAGTAGTTTGAATATTTATTAACATATAGATGCCACGTATTAATTCTCAGTTGAAGGCCTATTTTCTTTAAAATGTATTTAAAAATTGTAAAAAAAAATTAATTTTTATAAAAATAGAAATTGAAGATGGATAACTAAATATTTGTTATGGGTCTATCTGGATCTTTGCTGAGACAACATGAAATAATTTATACAGTCAGCACCTGACAGCTGGAGGAAAAAATATTGTGCATGAAAATCAATAACCAACTATGGAAAATTAAAATTTTTAGCTTCTATATTCCATGGTGTTTACGTCGAAACGTAGCCGCCGAGAAGTAGGCAGCATTTCGGCGTAAACAGTGCGAGAAGTAACCAAGGGCTCTCGCACTCTTTTATCCAGACTATGTTAAGTTAGGCTTAAGCTATACTTTACCTATGTACTTGGCCAGTTGAAAAATATACACAGTGAAGTAAACCACGCGTCCCGAATTATCATTTATTTCGAATTGTTGTCTCGCGTCGGTTTTGTTTTCCACAACAGTTTCGCCCCCACCTACGATCCCCCCACGAGGAAGGAAGATCTCATTGCCGCCACCACAGACAGATAGTGTTGAAGTGGTGAGTGGATATGACGGGTTACTTTGCATCTTTGATAAGGAATGAAATGTTTGACAAAACTGGAAATTTCTTTGTGCATTGTACAAAACGTTGTTTGATGATCTTCATTGTAGATCTAATGCTTCCGTGAGCAATGTTGAGAAGTTTGCTGATGATTTTCTTTCTGAGTGGCTTTGGAATAAATGGTCGAGCTGTAGTAGTAGAAAAATCACATAAGTTTACAGATTTGAATTGCAGTGTTGAGTTGTTGTCTTCTAAAAGTTTTTTAAGCCATGGGCAATCGCTTTATGCTGAAGTCGTAGTGGATTACATTGCTTTCGAGGGCTGCTATGCGAGACAATGTATCTGCTGTCGTGTTGTCGACTCTAGCGACGTGTAGAATGGTTGTTGTGAACTGACCAATGAAGTCCAATTGGCGGATCTGTCTGGGTGATGCCTTATCCGCCCTTTGAGTAAAGACGTATATGAACGGTTTGTGGTCAGTGCGGACATGAAATGATTTGCCTTCTAACATGTAGCAAAAATGTTTCATGCCAATGTAGATGGCGAGTAGTTCGCGATCGTACGTGCTGTATTAACACTGAGCGTCTGTTAGCTTTATACTGAAAAATCCCATTGGCTGGTATTCCTTATTCACGATTTGGTGAAGAACTGCTTCGACTACTGTATCACTAGCGTCTGTGCTTAGCGAAAGAGTTTCATCTAGAGATGGGTGAACCGGCCTCCTGGTTGTTGCAAGAGAATGAAATGGTGTATATTTTCGTCTATCGAGTTGATTGGAATTAACTGCAACAACGGTGCTTGATGTTCGAGTGCTTGGGGCTGAAATCTTCTGTAAAAGTTGATCATTGCTAGAAAACATCCAGGTTCGAATTCATGAGGTACCATTAGAATTGACATAATGTCCTAAAAATTTCTATAGAATTTTGTCCGAAAGAATATTTGCTTGGGTTTATTGTGAGGTGCTAAAATTTAAGTGGTTCAAAAATTTGACGGAGATGAATTTCTTTATTATTAAATTAAATTTAATTCAAAAAGACATGTTTTTGTTAAACAGGCGAACATTATTTTTGCCGAATTCTTTACTTAAACTTTTCAAATAAATTTATTTTTACAATAAAATATACATTTTTTCATAATTACTTAATTTTTAAGATTAAAATTTATATTTAAATAAATTATTAAAATTTAATAAATAATAATTGTTATAAAATAAATTATAACATAATTTTCAATAATTGCTAATTCTAAGCATACATTTATTAATATATTATTTATATTTTTAAAAATTTATTTTATAGCTTATCCCATAAAATATTAAAATTATAAATTATTTAACTAAAAAATTTTTTTATATAAATTTATAATTTCTGAATTAAATTCATTTCTTTAAAAACTAGATACCTTTAAAAACGAATAACATTTCATTTCTAATATAATATTAAAAATAATTTTATTACATTAACTTTTATATTATATTAACTCTTTTAAAATCGAGAAAAATATTTTAATTATTTTTTTTATTTAAAAACGCTGATACAGAAGGTACAATAAATTTAATTTTCTTTTTAAAATTTTTTTTAAAATAAAAACTTTAAATTATTTCAATGTTCTTTTACAATACTATTAAACAATACTAATTTTTTTTTTAAAAATTTTTTTAAATTATTTTAATATATTCCTTATCTATTAAACTATTATTAAATTTATTTGTATATTATTATGTCAATTCTAGATAAACTTTCCAGTACATCTGGACTATCGATTACAAACATTCCCTGGATAGACTAAAATACCATTTTTTAAGTTTCAAGAACATAACTATTACTACTTCAATATTTAAATTTACATTTTAAATAATAGGGTATCTAATCCTAGTTTTTTATTAAAATATTTAAAGTTCAAATAATATAATAAAAAATTTAAAAAATTTAAAATTTCACTTAATAAATTGATTTTTATTTAAATTATAAACAACTTAACTTTTACTAAAATAATTTATTTGATTAATTAGTGTAACTTCGATTGCTGGCACCAATTTTATAAATATAAAAATACTAACGCTACAGTCAGGTGCTGACTGTATAAGGCCATGGATTATCATATTATACCGTAATAAAAATTTTAACGGTATGGAATCGCCGCCCGAATATTATTAGAATAAAATAAATAAAAACAATAAAATAATATAATAAATAATTAATAAATGAAAATTCGCACCCGCCTCAACCGGGAGTTGAACACACGCACTCTCTCACAGCCGTCTGCCACTCTAACCACTCGGCCATTGCCTCACTACTTGACCCATCGGCAAAGCTGCAGTGTCAACCAATTTTGTTACCATACAATGCAAATAAAAAGTTTAAAATTGCTGTGTGTCTGACGCGGTATGGAATCGCCGCCCGAATATTATTGGAATAAAATAAATAAAATAAAATAATAAGTAATTAATAAATGAAAATTCGCACCCGCCTCAACCGGGAGTCGAACACACGCACTCTCTCACGGCCGTCCGCCTCTCTAACCACTCGGCCATTGCCTCACTCCTTGGCCCATCGACAAAGTTGCATTGTCAACCAATTTTGTTACCATACAATGCAAATAAAAAGTTTAAAATGATGTGTGTCTAGATTTGAACTTCGGTATGCTTGCGTAAATTAGGTCTGCTTAAGTATAAATGTATGTTCAAAGTGAGTTTAATTCGTATCATATCTCACTTATTAATAGTCCGATTTAAATGAAATTTTCACATAACGCCCGTGGCAAAGTATTTGTCATGTAAGATATACAACTTTGGTTGTTGAGCTAATATTGTAGTTTTTAAATAGTTATTACTGATTTACGGAGGCGGGAAGGGGCGTGTCCAAATTTCAAAAAAACTCTTTGAGACACTGCAATTTATACGTATGTGTGTTCGCAAAATTTGATGACTCTAGCTCTTATACTTTCTGAGATCCAGGTGTTCATACAGACAGACAGACGGACAGACGGACAGACAGACATGGCTCAATCGACTCGGCTACTGATACTGATTCAGAATATATATAGTTTATGGGGTCGGAGATGCCTCCTTCTGCCTGTTACGCACAATTCCGTTCCGACAAACACAATAGTCCATGAATTTTTTTAAAATCCATGGCCTAATAAGAATAAATAATTTACTATTTTTTATTATTTATTTTAAATAAATACAAAAAAATGTATAAATTTAAAAAAAATCTATAAAAAAAATTAGAATTTAAAATGAATGAATTTCCTGATAAAAATTATTATCTTGATAGTGTAAATCATGTGGAATTCCCACATTCATTATTATATTTAATAGAATTAAACTTTTTCTAAAAGTAACTAATAAATCTACTGGGCTCATACCCCATTTATAAAGATTTTCATCCTTTTCTTTTTAATTTTTTATAATTCTTTAAAGATTTTATTTTTAATAATAATAATAATTGGTTCTTTAATAACGGTTACATGTAATTCTTGGTTAGGAGCTTGAATAGGATTAGAAATTAATTTGTTATCTTTTATTCCCTTATTCCCAAGCTTTAGCTTCAACGGTTTTATTATTTTCTGTTATTTTACTTATATTAAAAAATAATATAAATACAGAAATTAATGAATTATTTACTTCAATAATTTTATTATCAGCATTATTATTAAAAATACTAACGCTACAGTCAGGTGCTGACTGTATAAAGCCATGGATTATCATATTATACCGTAATAAAAATTTTAACGGTATGGAATCGCCGCCCGAATATTATTATCTCCGACCCCATAATCTATATATATTCTGAATCAGTATCAGTAGCCGAGTCGATTGAGCCATGTCTGTCTGCCCGTCTGTCTGTCTGAATGAACACCTGGATCTCAGAAAGTATAAGAGCTAGAGTCATCAAATTTTGCGACAACATACGTATATATTGCAGTGTCTCAAAGTTTTTAAAATTTGGACACGCCCCTTCCCGCCTCCGTAAATCAGTAATAACTATTTAAAAACTACAAAATTAGCTCAACAACCAAAGTTGTATATCTTACATGACAAATACTTTGCCACGGGCGTTTTGTGAAAATTTCATTTAAATAGGACTATTAATAAGTGAGATATGATACGAATTAAACTCACTTTGAACATACATTTATACTTAAGGAGACCTAATTTACGCAAGCATACCGAAGTTCAAATTTAACGTCAGACACACAGCATTTTAAACTTTTTATTTACA